>JASTSM010002136.1:312500-315000 GCA_030407125.1 Diadema antillarum
GAGAATTAGATAAACAGTGCTTGTGTGATCGTCACTAACACCTTATCGTTCGGATACTTTCAGTCGGTGCGCCTCGAGAGAAAAAGTGCAAACTCGCCGTTTAGGCGGGATCAGATTGCATTAACAAGAAATGCCACCAAAAAAGCAGAACCTCTCGTATGCGCACTGGACCACGTATATCGATTATCTCTCTTAAGTGCTCGGGCATTTCTGTTTAAGCCTGGTCTATTTGGGAACCTCAAATTTGCACAACGCATTTTATTTTTTTTTTTCTAAGTCAAGAAAGTGTTCTCTGCTAATTACAAGGCCGTAGCGTGTTGATTCGGTTTTTAAGCGAAATGATAATTGCAAACCGGTCAATAAACCAAGGAGAAACATAGATCCGGTGAATTAAAGGACATTTACTTCAGAGAAATAATAGTAAACTTTTCACATTTATAAGAATTTAAGGAAGCAAATATGAAGAGAGGTCCCAAGAAAAAAATTATAACTATGGTAAACCTTCCTTCAGGAAGTCGCCGAAACTAACAATTTGATCTCATTCTGTGATGGATTTTGGGAGCAGAATTTCGTGAAACACATTTCAGCCCCAAGAATCAACGGTTGAATAGTGCGGGAGAGATACTTAAATTTCATTTTATATTGTATTTTATTTGTATTATAATCATTCGAGTCCTGCCGATACGTACGTGAGTAATCTATTTTGTCATACAAAATATAGATAGCTACTCTCAGACCATCAAAGCAAGTTTCCAATTGAATGGCCTGCCCTGCTATTCAAAGAAGACTTTAATCGACGAGAAATGTAGAGAAAGAATCAACTGTATAACTTCTTGTGGAGGTAAACATGACTTTATGACCCTCCTTCATCGCGTAGAGAGACATAACATTTTACCCTGTTTCAAATGTTCCATGGGCGTCATGACAAAAAGACTTGTGACATGTCTGACGTCAACGTTGTCGTTTTAAGCCACGATACAAGCCCCCCCCCACCCCATCCTTTTCTAAACTCCAAAGATCATTGTGAATGAAAAAACGCTGCACTCTGCCAGATAAAAGTCATCTCAGAGTCTGAATTGGTAATATATCCTTCCCGGTCTGAGCTGTAGAGCTGTATTTTGTATCGGAATCGAAAGCCCCATTTTCTTGAACTAAAATAATCTCCTGGTTTTGGAAACGTGAAATAAAATCGTCAACCGAGCGACCCCGTGACAGGTATACCTTAACGATAAAAGTTCACTCACCCTCTTGGTGTCTCTTTCCTATCTCTGTCTCTCTCTCTCTCTCTCTCTCTCTTTAATTCTCTATTCCTATACTCTTCTTCGGTCTCTTTTCTTTCTTCTTCTTCGTATTATTATTTTATTGTCTTTGTTGTTGTTGTTACTATATAGTAACGTTCAAATTGTGATCAATAATCTTGAGGTTATGTGGGGGTTTTTTATCTTCGAGGACAAGCTCGTAGTTAAAAGACACACTCGTTGATACCTTTATAACTTGAAGATAGCTATCCACGAGATATCTCAGGGTTAATGTTCTATCAACGACCCGGGGGGGGGGGGGGTAGCTACCTTCGAGGATAAGCTTCGTCGTGTGAACGCGCGTCGTAGTTAGGGGGCTAGAGCTTATCCTCCAAGATAGCTATCCTTGAGGTTACGAGTGCACCGTCTGAACGTAACTACATTCCTGCCATCATCATCGTCACCATTTTCCTCATTGTCGTCAATGTTTTACTATGAATTCATTTTTCACTCGCATCTTTGTAACAAACGCAACTGTGTTGTTTCAACTAAGATGCAAATGAGCATACGCACCCCCTCGAATATGAGATATTCTCGTTGAACATTAAATGGGTAATTTGATTGCACTGGTTAGGCAGTCAATCGTTGCTTCGGTAGAATTCGTTGAAGCTACATTTCTGATGTGATGAATCGCATCTGTATATCCCTGATGCCTATGCGTGACGAGCTGTAATTTGCAATGGTCCATAGCATTGATTCCATTTCTTTGGGGAAAAGACTTGCATAATACATGTATTACATTCAATACTTTCAGTCGTTCGTTGCGCATCTTCTGAAGGATTATGTCAAACGACAAATCTGAATTACTTCAGACTGGAACAAAAAAAGGGAAAAAATCACAGCCAAGGAAAATTTTTTTCCTAAGCCGAATATACACGGTGTGTCAATGTTTGAACTACATCATTTTCATTTTGACAGAACGTGCGGATGTTCTCGCGTCTGTTGTTTGTGCGTGCCCGTGTGGGACCGTGTGTTGCATTGCTATTCATCTGAGTGACGTAAGGGGCGAATGGAACGGCCTATTCGCGGCGGGCAGGCAAGGGAGTGGGTGCTAGCGATGGGTTTGCTCGGGTGGTAAGGATGTGTCATTTGTCCAAATTCTTGAAACATTGAGGCATGTAATAATGCGCAACCTAGAATTGGTTCCTCTCCAGCCGGTATAAACAAACATTTTGATATTATTTAGATGCAACTGCTGTGGA